>VDFB02325721.1:322537-347190 GCA_007258455.2 Sequoia sempervirens | reverse complement strand
AGGTCTATCTTCCAAAACATTGTCCTTAATTCTTTGTGGGAGGTTCTCATAACTTTAAAAATTGTAGAGTATAGGATAGACTTGTGCTTGAAGCATTCTCCAATACTTTGTTTCCCTCCTTGAGGATATGTTGCACTAGGGAGTGATGCAAGGAATTAATTATCCTTTTGGAGTCCTCAATAAAACTTTAATCTTCCAAGGGGGCTCCACTTTACCTTTAATGGAAATTATAATTAACTTGGAGTGCCCTTCTATTACTAGATTTTTATAATCACACTGTTTGGCTTATTTCAAATCCCCCTAAATAGTTGTTTCTTTAGCCTTGTTACCAGTAGCCATACCTAGACCTTTCGAATAAGCTTTGTTGATCATAAAAGCTTGTGCCTCTTTGAACAACCGTATGGAAAATCTAGTGAGTGGGGAGCTGAATTGTGCCTCACTAAATTACGTCCGAGATTGTTAAAGAAGCTAACTCTTCTATCTTTGGGAAAAGGGAAAAAGAGAAATGCAGAAAAAAACATAAAGATGGTGATGTGACAAAGCTTTTACAACCTTTCAAATTTTAACAATTCCTTACTCCAGATGAAATAAATGCAAAATGCCACAGACAATTCATTGTTGGGAAGAAAATGAATGACTAGGGCAAGAGAAAGCACAGAGAATTCATTCAAATCTCCCCATGGGAAGAATCCATTAAGGTCTAATAGGAATAAGAAACCCTAGAGATTAACAAGAATATTTAGAAATTCACATAACCACCCTTGCTCTTATAGCATAATATGAAATACAACATAATCTTTATGGAAATGGAAAGAGTATAATGAACATGATCTAATTTCCAAAAGGTAGCATTCAAACATAAAAGATAATGGAATATGAAACAATTATCCAGACTATCTACATAAGACTTGACACAAAGCATTCAACATAAACAATATAAAGGAATTCACGTAGTAAAGGCCATTAAAGGCACAATCTCAATGATTTCTTAATAATATCAGTTTTTGTAATAGATTAACTAAAAGAAAAGGTCGAATTCCAATTCGATTAATATTCTTAACAAATAAAACATGCCATAGAGCATAAACACTGCCATGTAAAAACCCTCATACTCCTAAAAACTATATCTCCTTATCTTTTCTAAAAAATATGTCTGTAATATCTATCCCTCTATTGTAAAACCCTTTAAATAGCCAAAAGAAGAAGCCATCATCACAACCCTTAGAGATGAACAACTACTAAGTGTATGCATGTGATAGACCATAATCCATATTTGATTATGGACAAACATTGAGAGAGGTGAATCGGTTTACACTTTCGAACTCGAACAGATTTTTACAATCTGATTTCCTTTTCTTTCAACAATAGTGTAGAGTAATCTCATTTGAAAGCACAAAGATATGACAACATAAACTCAGTCTTTTAGACAACTTATGAAAACATGATTTGAGTGAGATATCTTGCATTTCCCAAAACATAGCTCAGATTAGATCTCAATATTATTCTGATTAATGCATTCATGAGTTGAATGTAATCATTCATAAACAGAATTGAGAACAACAATAAACCCAACTATGAACTGAAACAACAATCAACACAGAAAAGCAGTGAGCACACAGAAGAACAAAGATACAAAAGATTTTCCGAGTGGAAAACCCTCCTGGGGTAGAAAAACCACTCCTAAACTGCCTTACTGGCTTAATCTTCAAAACCACTTTTAACAATGCCTTATAGGCCAATTTCTGAGCACCAACTCAAGGATCACCAAACCCTCATTTTAGAGACACCAATCTCAAGGAGCACCAACCCCTCATTTAGAGACACCAATCTCAAGGAGCACCAACCCCTTTCTCATATTATAGAATTACAATCATAATATATCAGAGGATCACTCTGTTTAAAATTAAGCTCATATTTCTCTGTTCTCATGTCTACAATATACCCTAAGGATTACAACCAGAGAATTACAATCACCGACCTTTTTTGTTTTCAACAAAGGTTTTTTTTTTATACATTTCAAGTATGTCTGTTATCAAGAAATCTTCAACAAGCGTTTTTCACAAGATTATGAAACTCTCTTGCCATTATTAGAATATGAAGCTGATTCATAATGATTTGTAGATGAAAGAAAAAATTAGAGTAACATCTATCCATAGAGCTTTTAATTTCTACGCTGAATCAGGAGACTTCAAATTGTAACTGAAATATTTTCATCAAGGTCATGATAGCCCACAAATAGAAAAATTATATCCTCTGAAATCTCAGAGAATATTTTCTAGAGAATCGATACCAACCAAAGAAGTTGCCATGTAACTATACTTAGAAAATTCATTAAATAAAAAACACAACAACTCAAAAAGAAACTCAATGAATATCCTATTATGTAACCATTCTGAGATTTGATGCCAATCCATGATGACGACCACAAAGTTTTGAGTCTTCGTAACTATTCGCTAAGACAACCACATAGTTCTACCAAAGGCAATTAAATCACCAGACAATCCCTTTAGATATAGCTTTCACCAAGAGCCATCAGAGTCAGGAAGAACACATAATGAATACATCATGTCTCATCGATAGGCTTCCTTAGAGTATTATTCATTCACTATCGCTGTAGCCTAAAGATTCTCTTACCGAATGCATCCTTCTATGCCTTCGTTTGACATCCCTCTTTTGTTAGGGAGGAAACCATATCGAAGACCTTTTATGTTTCAGTCGCTGAGACACAAGAGTCAGAGAGATGTCATGTCAAATTCATAATGTTACGCCGAGAGCCAAACGTTATTTTCTTTCCAATCACTGAGACTTAGTGAAGTCGGGAAGACCTCTTGTAGATCATTCAGTGTCTTACTGAAAAATCACAAGATTAGTCCTGTCGCTATGACAAATTGTTTTTCTTACCAACGAGACCCTTTTGATTTCCATTCACTATCGCTGTAGCCTTTTGATATCAGAGAAACCTCTTAGAGAGTACTTTAAGTTATACCAAAATACATCCTTTCATCCCGTGTCACTGTAGCTTTCAACTTTCAGGGAGACATCTTGTAGACAGGTCTTTGTTTTACTGAAAGACATTCGATACACATTGTCACCGTGACAATCCATTACCTGTGTCGAAGGCCTTTGTCAATATCAAGTCGCTTGAAGACTTGATGGGTTGATTAGTCTACCTTGAAATTCATGATCTTGCGAAATCCCGCAGTCATTTTCTTTTGTTCGTGAACAACAAAGTACTTATGCCATTGACATCTTTATCACCGTTTGTCATCCTCTATTTATCATTTTGACATATCATTATCGGTGAGATATTATGAAGACTATACTATGTTTCACCTAAGATACCTTTTCTACAGGCGGAGTCGGTGTGACACATGAACATCGTTGTGACCTTATGTCGATGAACCTAACTCTTACTGACATCTCATGTGTTGTATTCAATGAGACCCACTTTTCTCACCAAGACCCTATGTCGAGATTACAAATGTTTTTCCAAAGTATTCACATCCCGCGCCAGTTGATGAGACACCCTCAAACTCGTTGTGACCTTTCTCCAAAGAACCTAACTCATACCGATGAGTTATTTCGAAGACCGTCCGCAAAAGACCGTTGATGTGACCCTTTCACCCAGTCAGCAAGACCAAGAGCATTCACAGAGACCACACCGAAGATACCTTTCCTTCATTTTCATGTGAGTCATCGTAACAAGTTGCTATCGGGGAGACCTTATGTATATTTCGTTTAGTCTTACCGATGATATCTTTCCTACTAATGAGGTTGACGAGACACTTCATTATTGCCGAGACCTTAAGTTGAAGACTACAACACTTGCCGATGTGCATCCTACCACCACTGGTCGATGAGACACTAATAGACTCGGCAAGACCCTACCGCGGACAATAAGACTTATGCCAATGAAATATCCAAAGCGGGGTCAACAAGACTTAGTAACCATTATGCCGATAAAGAATACTTTTCTTTTGTCACCAAGATCACAAACACTGTTACACCGAAAGCTGCTAGAATGTTAAATTCAATCGCCATAACATTAGAAATGTCTTGCCGATAGGCAACTTAGACATTTCAAAGAGGATCGGTGAGGTCCTGCCATTTTCACTCCATTATGAGTATGCTTGAGAGAAAAACAACCAAAGCCTATGATATGCAAGGAGAACCATTCTGACAAAGAAACCATCTTTCAAACTCTGTCAGTCAAAGATGTAGCATTCATAACCTGAACCAGAAAAACTCATCACCATGAAAATGAACCATAACAAATAACTCTCTATAATAGCCAAGAGACATTAAAGAAGTGCCATAATAAATCATATAGAGTCAACCTGAGACTGATCATCAAAGAGAACCAATTGAAAGATATTTTGACATCAAGGAAAAACTATATGATCCCACAATTGGATCAACAATCCAATCTAGGTGTCAAGTAGATCTGTAGCCTTCACTCATAAAGTTTGAGCTGCCTCATTTATGGCTCTAGATTTTGTAGAAGCTTTACGAAGATATGTTGTCAAAAGATGATAACTTATGAGCACAACCTATTAAATCATGATCCAACCAGCAACGAAAAATGATGATTCCACCCCAAAATTTCAATCTCAAAAGTAAGAACTTTGTTGCACCATCCAACAAACTATGTCGAAAAGAAATGAATTTGTAGAAGACATAACCCACTTGACAAAATGGCTGATGTGGCAAGCTGGAAGGTGATTTTAGAATTTTTGATAACATTTTTAGGAAATCACTTACTAGGCTAACATGTGTCCCAGTTAAGGCCTAGAATGAAGATGATAGGTATATTATGATCATGATGGAGTAAAAAGTGGTGATATGATGGGTATGTGGTGGCGACTTTTGTAAAGTGATGAAAAAATGGGTTTTAAGGAGATTCTCACCTTTCCACCAATATAAATTATGCTTTAATTTGAATTTAATAAATAGCTGTATTCATTTTCTATTTGAATTATGACTAAAGTTGTTACCCGTTCATGTATTGGGTTTGAAAAACATCTATAACTCAAATGGTATCACATTTTGAATCAAAATGTGTCACATTATATTCTTCACATACTATAGGATTAAAAAAAGAAAATTTGAATTTCATGAAATTTTGACCAAGTTAAGGTGGTCAGACATATGAGTTTTATATTTTTTAAAAGTTGTAATAAAAAATTCATATTAATTATTTACTTGGAAAAATATTAAAAAAATATGCATCACAGCCAGGACATGAGTCTTCTACTTATATCTAAATATTATCCATTTTATTGTTGTTAGAATTGGTTAGACAACAAATACCTGCTATTTTTTTACCTAAAATTCGTACTACTGCATTGAAATTTAAATTTTCACCAAATAGATTTTTATTTTTTTTTAAATAAACCTATTGGTTTGGAAACTACGATAAATTTTTCTGATTCTATTCTTACATATTTTTGAAATAATATAGATAACTTATTCAATTTTTATGCTGCAGTTTCCTAACTCTAATTTTTCTAAATTTTTTGCCACTTAAGGGCCTATTTTTTCCTTGATGGTCCTGCACATACCCTGATAAAGAAAATTTGTGTAACCATCACATGGTTCATTGTGCACCTTTATGCAAGAGTAACCTTAGGTTTTTGGGGCTTGGTGCCATCCTAGTGTGGAAAAGAAATAAAGGTAAAAAGAAAAACTACAGGGGTCAAAAACATTGAAGGAAAGAAAATGCTCCACAGTTTCTAGCAACTCACAAGGAACCTTCACCTACAGAATTATGAACCTAGATACAAAATAATCCTTAGAGTTTGAGGAAAGTGGGATGTTGAGATTCCCAATCTTCATTGAAGGGTAGGATGAGGGCATGCAATGTTTCATAGGCCTAATCAAGATCAAGGACCTTTTTGAAAGAAACTCCTCCCCATCTTGATGGAACAACTCCAATGTGATAGTAAAGTTAGGGAAGGGGAAGAAGTGACATCTCAATCTCCTTGATCGTAGGTGTTGAGCTCAAATTTTGGAGTGTTTTGGAGTCCTTGATCTTGATCTCGATTCCTTCCGTGATCTGCTCTACTGTCAATACTCCTTTGTATAGTGAGAATAAGGAAACTAATCCAAAGTGGACCAAAACTTTAAATTATTCTTTTATCTTTCCAACCTTCTTATTCAACACTATTTGAAAAGATCTTTTCAACGTGGCCTGGTGGTAGATGATAAATTCATTTTCCTTCCTTGTAGTTGCTCTTTGCTCAGGGATCTTGACACCTTTTAAAGATTCCTCAATTGGTTTACATAGTCTTGTGATCAAGAATGTTGATTCTTCAACTTGGGGAATAATTATGTGCAAAATTTGGCCAACCGCAAAGTTGACCTTTGTGTTTAACTCTTGTGCATCTATTAGAAAGTGTAGAACTAGCTTCAGAGCTGCTATTGCAACTATGATCGTCTCCCCATGAGAAGATAATAATTTTTAAGAATTAGGAGGAGCCCAAATCCCTGCACTATGGTAAACTCCTACTAGAATTGGGATTCCCTAGCTCTCATGTTTTCCTCTAATTGATTCTTCTCTTGGAGATTGTTTGAAAGCCTAGAGCATAGCTTTCCTGTCTCCTCATTGAGAGTCTATAAACTAGATTTGACATCTTGCTTCTCATATTTTTTTTCTCCATTTCCACCTGGGTCTTTTAGAAATCGTTGGAGACTTGAGAATGGGCATTAGCCAATTCTTCACATATTTTGGTATTTTTCCTATCCATCTCTTGCAACTTCTTTAGTAGCTCAACATATATACTATTTGTTCTTGTTGTTGCATCTTCAAGATCCTTTTTCCTTTTTTGATGCACCCCAGTTGTTTCATGCTCGACCATGATCTCACATTTCAATCTTTCCACCTAGGTATGAAGCTAATCATTTTCACTCTGTACTTTTTTGAGAAGCTTAGTTGCTTCACCCTATTGACCCTATACCTTCGTTAAGTGGGTCATCTCCAAAACCTTACCTTTGATATCCACTTTCTTTTTTTCCACTATGGCCTTTACATTTATTAACTCTACCTCACACTTTTTCAATTTCTCATCTAGCTTCTTGTAGTCTGTGTAGACCACCTTCTGGGTTGCCTTAGCCAAGCCCACTTTGTCATGTGGATGAGTCTTGATTAAATTGAGGCCCATAGCCTAGATGTCATAGTCTTAAAACTACATCTCTCCTAGCTTAGATGTCCACAACCTCATGGCTGAGATCAACAAAGCATTCTACTCTTCATTAAAAAAAGCCTCTAGCTTGTTCATAGTTGGATTCATCATGAACTTTCCTTACTTCTACTTTCTTGCTTGTTGGGCCTGTTTTATTACTTCAATATGATTCTAGAGGCCCTATGGAGACTTAATACTACAACAAGTGAAACATCCACGGGGAGGCCATAGAGGGTGACAGAATGGGTGCTCTTAGTTGAATGTGTTTGTAGAGAGGAAAAATGAAGTGTTATCATTGAAAATGGTGGGATGCCATGTAGGAACTTAGAAGGAGGGTCACCTAGCTTGTTGATAGATGAATTTTCCACGACCTTTCCCTGCAAATTTTTCTTTATTTCTTGTTAGGCTTTCCTTGTTACTTCAATATGAGTTTGGAGGCTTTGTGGAGACTCAATACTTTGTGTAGAAAGAAAAAAATCGATGGGGAGGCCATAAAGGGTGACAAAAAGGGTGTTCTCAGCTGAATTATTTTGTAAAGAGGAAAAATGAAGTGTTATCATTAAAAATGGTTGGATTCCATGTATGAATTGAGAAGGAGGGGCACCCATCGGAGTAAAAGGAGAAGTAGGTGAAAAAAGAGGCATATGCCTAGAAGTAGGTAAGGGTGATGAAACTTGTAGCATAGGTGTATCACTGTTTACAATTGGTTCCTTCAACAAGGAAATCAAAGAGTCAATGGAGGCCGAGGTGGAAGATGTGTGTTGGGAAAGTGAAGTTTCTTCATGGGGCTCATTATCAAATATAGTTGGGTCTGTATTAAGGACAAGGACACTCAGAGTTTGTGGATGGAGGATTTCTTTCTATAGATGAGGGGGTAGTAACAAAACAAAGATGTAGTGGAAGAAAGGAGGGCGGTGAAAAACATACCTAGGTTGTTGGGGTCAACTATACCTATGAAACTAATTTCACCTCTTATTATCCTTTATCTAATGCACCTGGTCTGCCTAAGTCTCAAACTCTTCTTCTCTTTGTTCATACTACACTGGTTGCTTTGGACTCTCTAGCAACCGATCCCAATGAACCCTGAGTCCTCAGAGCTATGGGAAATCTTTTTGGAGACCATCGGGTCCACTTACCCCTTGGTAGAGCGTTGGCAGGATGATATCTCTGTGATTCCTTATGTTTTGATCCTTTCCCTTCCCTTTCCCTTCATCGAGGGGTGATCCCAATAATGGGTTCAGTTTTGCCATTGACATTAAAATGGTTTTCACTAGACATTCACTTTCTTACACCTATAGAAGCTAAACCATTAAGGTTTTGAAGATGAATCAAACTAGTTATTTTAGATATTTTGTGTAGATTCTAATTATATTTTTAAAATTAAAAAAATAAATTGTGAATCATTTTATCTAATTTTTAATAACTTATTTTTTCTACTAATCAGCATTTTTAAAAAGTGATGTTTACTTCGGCCCACATAACTTTTTTATAGATAGGATAAAATTCTATTTTAAAAATACAAAATTTTCACACCAATATCTAGGGATGGATATTTTTCATAATTTTTGTTACAATTTTTTTTAATTAATTTTCAAGTCGGCATAATTATAATTTGGAGAAGGGTGTACACCATAACTTTTCTTTTTGTATTCATTTAAATTAACTTATTCTTTTTTTGTTGGAATAGGGACATCAATACCTAGGGCACATGTATTTTTTTAAATTTTTTTCTCTATTTTTCTATTTTTTCGTATGTGTGAAATAAAGAACTTGATGTTCATTGAAAATACTACACTCACAAGAAATAAAAAATAAATATAATAATAAAATTAAACATATTTAAAATTATACTTTTTAGGAAGCTTATAATAAGGGCTACAGGCTTACAAAACATAAATTTTAAATGAATTCATTTGATCACCCAAAAGGTAAATCAAAAGTGGTTTTTTATCAGCATTTTGATAGGTGTAGAGGAGACTCGATTATAGGTATGGTTTAAATCTAACAAGGTTCTATCCAAGGGGGTTTGATCTAAGGGGGTTTGATCAATCCTCTTTAATTAAAATAATTTAAATGGAACCTTTAAAATCATAAATCATTATATTTTCTTAAAATATGTGATTTCCAAACAAAATGGGATGTCCCAAAAGTGTAACCATTATTGTGTGGGACTTTGGCACTTGAGGTAGGGGTTTGAAGACTAGCATGTGCTCTTGTTCAAGCTCTTGATCCAATTTAGGATTACTATTATTGGATCTATCCTCATCATCATAGATCATGTCAAAATGTTCATCACCTAGTTTAATCTCTCCGTATAGGGCATTCAAGCATTTAGTTTCTTGCTGGTACCTCCAAAAATCAGCCTTCTTCCTTTTTAACCATCCTAAATTCTTTAGCTCTGTTTTGAGGGACTAGCCCATCTAGGTGATTTTTTAGAACTCCACCACCCTTGCATAGAATTTGAGCCATGGGGGGAGTTCAAATGGTATAAAGGATAGGTAAATGTAGACATTTTACCTCTCTTCAGTTGGGTTCTTCCTTGACTCCCAAAATTCCCACTCTTCATTTCTGATAGTTGGAACATGCCCAATAGGATTGTACTTCCATTTATCACAAATGAGGACTAGGCCAAGGTAGGAAAACTTGCTAGTTAGCACAATTTTTTCTTCTCACTTCACAAGCATTACCTAAATTTTGGTGATGGTAAGGGAAAGAGTGTAAATCACCTTCTTGTGCCTTCCTGTGTTGCAAGCATTATTGGAAATTGTTTCCTAATGACATGCTTCCAATGCAAGGGTCCTATGTATTACAAATTTTTGAAGACTAAAAGGCTCCTCATTAAAACCATGACATATGATGAAAGAAAAAATTTCTCCCATAAAATAATCCACTGAGGTTGGGTGTTTTTTCATCCAATCCAAAGCTTTAGTGGAAAAAATTCCTGGAGGACGAGGAGAAAAGCCTAGAGTAACAGTTGTAGAAAATAATCCACAAAATGAATAATAATGCCATGTGCTAGAAAGCACATGGGTCCAAGTTGAAATTGGCTTGTATAACCCCACTGCATCAAACTTACTAAGCAAAAAATGACCACTAAAGAACTCAGGGTTCTGGTGTAAAATCAAGTGTACCCAAAAAGATGAATACCTCAATGCAAAAACATTGTTAAAATATATTAATTGTGCCAACATTCCCTTGGATATTTCCTTGGTAAAATCAAACCGCTTCTTTCTTTCTTGAGCATGAAAGCCAAGCCCATCTAGAGCTCATGGACCTCAACATCAATTTTATAGCCATAAATAAAAGCTAGCATTGAGAAAATAGCTTGGAAATTTAAATGAAAATTTTTGTGTGATAGAGGTATGATGATTTTATTGTTCTATGCTTCCTCATCTATTTCATCTTTATATAATTTTAATTTCCTATCTCTGGTTTCCCAAAAATATTTCATCCTTCTATGCAGGAATCTCTCAACTTCCTAGTTTGAAGGGATGCACAACATGTATCAAATGGTTGTTGCACTGATGGTAACCTTCAACATGTTGCAATTGATAACCTCAATTTCCTCATCTATATTTTTTGTGCATGTATCAACTAGTTTTGGGCATGGATGCATGGTAGGCAGTATGAATTGTGGAAAACAACAATGCTAGAATCATGTTGCAAATCCATCCATCAACCCATGGGTGAGAATTTTCTACAATGATCCCTCTCTAAGGCTCTTAGGTTTTACATGCACTTTGGATCATAGATATTGTCTGTGAAATCCTTAATCACCTTATCCTTGATGGGGTTTCTTGGCTATATGGTTTTGGTATGCACAAGGCTTCAATTTTCAGGTGCTAGGGCCT
Organism: Sequoia sempervirens; assembly: GCA_007258455.2. Classification (NCBI taxonomy): domain Eukaryota; kingdom Viridiplantae; phylum Streptophyta; class Pinopsida; order Cupressales; family Cupressaceae; genus Sequoia; species Sequoia sempervirens. Next base: position 336,158 of record VDFB02325721.1, on the reverse strand, counting down.
TAGCATATGAAATTTCTGTAAAGATGTTGGTGTAGCCTGGCCTTGTGAACAAGACTCTAGCATGTTGACCAAAAGATGATGCTCCTTCCATTGTTGTGTTATTGGAAGGATTTGTAGAAACCTCTTTTAGAGAAACCGTTTCTTGGAAGTTTCAACACTTAGTGAAAATTTTTATTTTTTGGGCACATTCAATTTTCACTCATACATGCAGTAAATGTGTTTCCATTACCAAGAGTTTGCAAAGTGCTTCCAATGAGGTAATATGTGTAGAGTGGGGTCTATAATCCTTAGAAATACCATCCCTAATGTGAGAATGAATTTAATACATTCCTTACACCACCCTTTAGATAGATAAGCTTAAGCGATCGAAAGCATGCTTTTTAGAAAGATATCTTCATTAATTAAGTAGGGTTTAGCTTTTTTTTAAATGTCCTTTCACCCAAGAAAGTAGGCTAGCATTGATGATGATGACAAACACATGGCAGTAGATTGTATACGTGAGCATTAACTCCGATGCTTGAATTAATTTCTCAAAGCTTGGTTAGAAATCCTTGTATGATTTTCCCTTCACTTCTTCCTGCGTTAATACTTTTTCCCTTACTACTTGACGGGGAATGAATTTCCAATTTTTTGGTTTCCCTGTTGCATATTTTCCTATAAATAGAAATTTCTACCTTGTGAAAATACTCATTGAGTTGGAATTTTATTTGGTGAGTTATTTCCGCTGATTTCTTCCCTTCTCTAGTCTATATATTTCCTAGTCACCTTTATGATTTTTCTTGGTACCCTAATTCAGTTTTTGAGCTAGAACCAACAAGTAACCTTTGAAGGAGAGGTCAGCAAAGAGAGGATCAAATTCCTAATAGGATCAAAGGACTACCTTTTAATTGTGGCATTTAAGTGGGTGCTTTGGAAAGACTATGTGAAAAATGAGAACCAACCATGCTATAATTTGAATGTCATCTCCCGATTCATGGCTTCATTGTTGGACTTAGACATTTCCAAGCCCTAGATCCTCAAGCTTTGTCAAGCTCTTTTTGACTCAGCTTACCTAGATGGGCTAGGAAAAGTTGTTCAAGTGATCATTCCTATCTCCAGTATCTTGAGTGCCATGAACATTCAGAGGCATGTCGATAATGCAAAAGTGGTATCATAGCTACCCTTCCTTATATACTTCTAGACCATGGATCTAGAGTGACATCAGCTACTTCCTTGCCTCCTTTTTCCTGAGGACATATGACATGGAGCGCTTCCTTGGGGTCAAGTGGAAAACCCTCTTTGAGTTCATGGTCTATAGTCCTGACATCAAGGATTGAGGCCTGTGTCATGCTCATGTGCCCTATGTGTTGATAACCATATTAATACCTTGTTGGAGAATCCCAAATAACACAACATTTTTATTTCTTTCATTGATGGAGGCTTAATTTCTTCTGCCATTTTAGGGCCACCTCCTTTCTTTTTGTTTTTATGAAAATGTAACATTTTGGGTTTTGAATGAGAAGGTTTTCAAGCTTCTCTCAAAGCCCCAAGCTTGAAAGAATGTACTATATTGTAAATATTTTTTCATGAATATAATATATAACATCTTTCCATTTTTTATGTGTTCACTCTCATGGATTTATTAAAAAAAAAGTATTTTACAAAAACTTACATATGGTACATAACTATAAATTTTAATGAACTTGTGCATACTTTTATTGAATAGTTTTAGATGAATAACCTTTATTGGTATATCCAAAATGTTACCATTCATATCCTCTAGCTCATAGGAATTTATTTCTCTGCATGTACAGATGCAGAACGAACCCTTCCATATTGAATAATACTTTGCATTTGTTGAATAGGACAACTGAGAGGGGGTGGGTGAATTAGTTGTCATAGAATTAAACCTTTAATTCAATCACCAAAAATAATACCTAATATTGCTTAAATGATTAATCATCAAATTCCAATGCAAAAAATCAAATCCAACACATAAACAAAGTAACACATCAGATTTACATGGAAAACCCAATAAGGGAAAAACCACTGATGAATACTCAAACTATAAAGAATATCAAAACTGATTAAAAGAGGCTCACTGCCTAAAATAAGGATCATTGGTTGAAACAAGAACTCACTATCCAGAAGAAAGACTCATTGTCCAATAGGTCTAAGAACCTATAGGGCTCACTAACACAAAGATACAAAGAATACAAATAATACTTGTTATAGAGATACTACAATGCCAATGCAACAAAGGATTCCACCACAATCACTTGATCTACTTGCGTGAATGATAGAGTTTATCTTCTACTCATTGCATCCAAAAACTTAGTATTAAGCTTCATAGTGATCTTCGACACTCATAACACACACACACACACACACTTAATAAATAGAATCAATGTCGCACCAAACTGCACTTTCTCTTTTCTCTTATCGCTCTTCTTCTTTGGTCTTGTATATCTTCTATCACTCAACTCATCTTGTATTTATACCATCTTCAACTTTGAAACATATCCAAAGTTGTCTATCCAAATCCTAATTCAAATTAGGTCAGTGCTAAAACATCCTAGGGTGGAATTAGAATGAGGGCAACCCAAACACATGCTTCATAGGGACCCAAATAGATCCAACACACCTCATCAACCTCAAAAGTAGTATTTCACACAAGGTCAGCCAAACTAGTGTAAAATGCATAGAACCAACAAGAAAAAACTTTCAAATTGTTGTAATTATCTTCAATACAATCAGGGAAACTTAACTTTAGAATTGCAAGTCATAAGACTTCATCAAAGAAAAATATGGACCAACAAAATTTCTCCTAGACCTCAACCAAAAACATAGAAAACCATAGTTCACAACTGGTGAACACAACTTGCATTGTACAATGAATCAACAACCAGAAATCTAGATATAACATCTTCTAACAACCATGAACATGTTTGAACTACACAAACATAGGAGAAAATCAAGACCAAAACCTAGAGCTACCACTGAACACCTACAACATATCTTTATTAGAAATTTTCTCAATATCCTTGACATATATAGCCAATAGTAGCTAGTTGATAACTAGTCTCAACTAGTTGAAATCAATGAAAAACACCTTCAATCTTTCCATTTTTGTAATAGCATGCTACTCTGGTTTTGGAGCTTGTTCATCATACTTTAGCACAAGACTCTCCTCCCTAAAAATTAGGTTGGAGGCCTTTTTATCAAACCATCATTTGACCACCTATTGGTGTCTGATCATGACATCAAATTTATTTTCCCTTTTTTCCTTGAGGCTTAAGAGATCCACCAATCTCACCTCCATTCCACTATCCATCTCAACTTCCAAAGCTTTTAACAGCTATAGTGTCAAAATTTCTATGGAAATGGGTAGGACTACCTCTTTTCCATACACTAATTCATAAGGGGAGGTTTTTAGGATATGCTTAGACATAATTTTTTTAGCCCACAAGGTTGTTCATAGGTGGTTGTGCCATTCCTTCTAGTGTTATGACCCAATACACTTTATCAACTGAATTAGGCTCTTGTTAGTTGACTCTGCTAACATGTTTCTTTACATGTAGTAATTGGATGAAGTATTGAGCTAGACCCCATGCTTAAGAGAAAATTCTTACATCCAAGAGCTTACAAAGGCTCTTGCATTATGGATAATGATGGTTTTGGGTGAACCAAACCTTGCTACGAATTCCTCAAGAAAATTGACAATTTCTACTTCTATAGTGTTCTTTAGGGGGATGACCTTCATCCATGTTTTGAAATAGTTAGTCACTGTAAGTATCCACTTATTATACAAATGGGAAACCAAATGGGAAATCAAGATCATGGAATCTATCTAGAAAATAAATTATTTTTACCTCAACATGAGGAATTTTATTATTAGGGCAACATACCATAGAAGTAGAGAAATATAATTGAGAAAAACCTTGACTAGAATGAAAAATTTCACCCATCTTCATAGACCCTATATTACCCCTTGAAGATCCACGAGTTTTAATTTTGAAGAAATAAAGAAGTGAAAGATTTAACTTATCAATCATATTCACATTATTTGTAGTCTTCTATAAGGCCCCACTTTTTGTGAAAAGATCATACAGATGGATGTCTTCTGGTGGGTTCCATCACTATCATATAGCCAAGAAAAATAAGGAATTATACAAATTTGATCCTATATCAGTCTTGTGGTGTATGTTTATTTTGTAAAAATATGGTGTAGATTGTGTAGACTAGTTTTAGAATAGTAACCTTGTAAATGCACTTAATCAATTTCTTCAGGCATAGAACCAATTGTAGAAATAGTTACTCACTAATATTTAAGTACTATAAGTTATAAATGGTGACCTCATCATCCCTGTTGAAAATGGAGATTTGCATGTTTTGTTATCAAGCCTTATACTCTTAATTGATAAAATAGGGATGTATATAACATTTATATATTATATTAAATAGTGCCATTATGGATTTTTATAGGTGTTCTAGAAAAATATTACTTTAAGATAGTTACAAATTCCCTCATGATTGTTCACTCTTGCATTTTTTTTTGAAAAGGAAATTCATCCTTACACTTGCTATTGATCATTATCGAAATCATCAGAGATAAGATTTATATCACCTTAATGATGAATTATTTGAGCTTATTTCAACTCTTACAACACTTTCATTGAAAAAAATCATTAAATATATTAATTTATCACTTTTGTTATAGTTCATTTTATGTAATCATAATTATGATATGCCTAAAATAATTTTTTTGCATATTATGGACTAGTTATTCTTCAATACAATATGAAAGGAAGTTTTGATTTAAATGGAATATTTAGTTGTAGAAAATTATTAACCTAAGGGATTGTAATGTGGATTATTGTTATTATATTAATTTAAATAGATTCAACTTTATCTGAGTAGTTGTAATTGGATTGTTATTAGAAACAAATGATTAAATATCAAGGGGTATTTGATTTAAACAAGTTGAGTGACCTTCAAATGTGAGTGACCTTCAAATGTGATTTCAATCTTATCTAATTATACTAAATTTAAATGATTATAGTTTTTCCTTTTAACAATAAGAATGATCTCGTAAACAATAAGAATGATTATAGTTATTCATTCATAAACAACAAGCCTCTCAGCATGTGGAGGAGAAAATGGATGGCAGTGCCATTGGTTCGATGTATCAGTATAGCAAGGCTATGGAACAATTCAAGAATGAATGAAACCTTATCTTCTTTTCAAAGGAGTAATTGGGTCTGGTGGTTCTCATTTTTTGGTTTTTTACTCATTACTCTTTATGGGCCTACGTGCCCTTCATAAAGATAGTCTTGGTTTTGTTGATCATTAAAGCTTGTACCTCTTTGAAAATATTATGGGAAATTAAACAAGTGGGGGACCAATTTGCACCTCATGAAATAGCTCTGGGAGTTTTATAGAAAGATAAATATTCTTTGAGATGGGTGAAAAGGTAGAAGGAAATGTAAATATAAAACATGAAATGGCAATGTGCCAAGGCTTTTACAACATTTCAAACTTGAATTATTTTCCTATGAATGATATAGTAGACATAGAATGCCACAACCCTTTATTGTTGGGAAGAGAATGAGTAACAAAGGCTAAGTAAAAGCACAATGCAATATTTCAAATCTCCCCATGGGAAGCACTCATTAAGGTCCAATCAATCATACAAAGCTCCAAAAGTTCACATAAATATACATAAATTACATAAACCCTTTCTCTTTTTACAACATAATATGGAAAAACAACAACCCTTAAAGAAAATGGAGAAGTTCAACAAACATAATCCAATTTCTGAAAGCTATCATTAGATCAAAGAATCCTACAACATGAAAATAAACTACTCAAACTATCAAATTAATATTAACATAGTGTTTTTATCATGAATGAAAATATAAAGAAGGAACTTGACAAAGGCCATAACATGCATAGTTTCAAATATTTCTTCCAAACATATCATACTTAAATATAAAATGAACTTAAAAAAAAAGGTTGGATGCCTATCCAATAATAATTTGAGTTAAAAAAATATAACATGCAAAAGAGTAACAATGTTTTATAAAATTTCAACTTCTAAAAATATCTCTAGAAACTAGGGAAAACTAAAGAACTATGTTGCATATGTTGCCACCTCCTTTTAGAGCTAGAAAAAGAGAACACTACCACTAACATTTTAGAAGAAAATACTACCAGACGCCTACATCTAATAGCTCTTGATCTGATCATAGATATTGATTAGATCACGAAAATCCTTTCCCATTAATTACTAAATACCTCATTAATGTCCTTTAGATATTTAGCAAAGATTGCAATATGAAAATAATTGGATCCTATAAAATAGCCTAGAAAAATCTGATCCACCAATCACATAGATTGATGGTGCCGACTTGAAGGTTCCAACCCAAAAGCAAAAAATACCCAGCCTGCTCCAACAACTCCATCCAAAGAGATCACTCCTTAAAAGCATAACTTTCCCAAAGCAAAGAGATGACGTGTCGAACATGTGGGGAATCTCAGATTTATGAAAATAGCCTTAGAGAAAATTCCCACTGAGTTGACACATGCTCGAGCTTGCTCCTAAAAGAAAGATGATAAAAAAAAGTTGCAAAGCTACCATGTGGTGCACTACTTGCCTTTTAGAGCAACCTTTTTCTTTAAGTGAGGACTCATCTTGAAGCCAAAAAATATAGAAGATCCAAAAACCTAAAAAATATTAAGGGAAAAATTGCTTTACAGTTCTAGCTACTCAAAGGGGGCCTCTTCGTGCAGAGGCATGAAACTAGAGATCTGGAAATTCCTGGAGTTTGAGGAAGGAAAAATGTTGTACCTCCCAATCTAAATAAGTGGGCTAGATGAGAGTGTGAAGGATCTCATATGCTTGATCTAACTCAAAAAATTATTTAAAAGAAATGACTCCCCATCTTGATGAAACAACCCTAAGGTGGTAATAGAGATGAGAAAGAGGAAAAATATCCTTCTTGATTTCATCAATGGTGGGCATCAGGCTTAAACTTGGGAGTTATGTATAAGTCTAGACCTTATGTCTAATTGCATCCATGATCTACTCAATTGATAGTGCCTCTCCATCTGGTGAGAAAAGGGAAGGTAAACCGAAGTTAAGTAGAACATTGAAATATGTTTTGATCTCATCAACTCTTTTATTTAACACTGCCTAGTGTTCCTTTCTCTTTGCCATGACTTTGTGGTAGTTAAAAAATTCAATTGATTTTCTTGAGGCAATTCTCTAATCCAAAATCCTTGCACTTCTTAGAGCCTCATTAGTGGCCTTGCACAATCTAGAAATTAGAATTTTTATTTTGCTACTCAGGCATCATATGTCTACAGAATTTGGTCTGCCACTAGGCCAACCTTTTTGTTTAATTCCTAAGCATCCCTTAAAAACTATAGAACTAGCTTGAGAATAGCAACCATAATTATGATCCTTTCCTAGTGCATAGATATCAATCTTTTTAATATTGGGAGGGTCACGAATCATTGCACAACAACTAACTTCTGATGGATCTAAGCCTCTCTTGCTCTTATATTCTCCTCCATCTAATTCTTGTCCTAGAGGGAATTTGTTAGTTTGGAGTTCAACCTTCTGGGTCGCAAGCCTACAGAGCAGACTCAACCTCTTGTTTCTCTTGCTTTTCCCTTTTTGTTACCACCTAGGCCTTTTATAGATTGTTGGAAGCCTGAGATTAGATGCTATCTAGCTCTTTCTATATGTTTTCTTGAGTACATCAATAGTCTTTGTCTGTCTAGTGCTCAACAACCAGCTGAAATCTTAACCTTTCAATCTCAACATATAGCTAAATCTATTCATTATGGGCCTCCTCGAGCAACTTAGTTGTTTCTCCTTGTTGATCTTGTATTTTCCTTATGTGAGCCATTTCAACATCTCTAGCCTTGATTTATGTCTGTAGCCTATTCACCAAATCTCTTACATTTATCAAGTCTACCTCACCCTTCTTCAATCTCTTGTCTAGTGTCTCATAATCAATGTATACCACTTTCTAGGTGGCCTTAGCTAGAACCACCTTGTCGCACGGGCGGGTTTCATTTAAATCCAAACCCATTGCTCTAATGTCATAATCTTCCATCTTCATTTCTCCTTTGGGCTTGGATACAAGTAACTTAAAGGTAGCAATCAACAAAGAATTACACTCCTTATTGAAGCAAGGCTCAATCTTCTTAGTAGCTGGATGTGTGGTGACTTTTATTTGTAGTTTATGTTTTCTAGCCCATCATGCCTACTTAGTTGCATCAAAATGACCTTGGAGACTCTATGGGGTGCTGATCCTTTGTGTGAAAATGGAAGCACCTAGAGGAAGGCTAAATAGGGTCATGAAAGGAGAAACCTTGGTTGTATGGGATTACAAAGAAGCAAAGGGGAGTACTATCATAGAAAATGGTGGGATACCATATGGAGATTGACCAAGGGGAAAAGATATTATGGTGTAAAGGGAAGCGGGTAGAAGGAGAGATGATTTCCCAGAAGTGGATGGACTTGGAGTAATGATAAACATGGATGTTTCAAATCTTTCAATGGGGGCCCTTGACAGGGCATTTAAAGAATCAATAGCAGCTGAAGTAGACAATGCTCATTTGGCACATGGGATTACTTAACAGGATTCATTGTTGAAAATGGCTAGGGGTTCATTTAGGAAAAAAAGATCAGGTCTATTTATGAAGGGCTCTTCTCCATAGATGAGGGTAGAGAAGTAATTAGATATGTAGTGGCAAAAAGAAGAGAGGGAGAAAAACTTACCTAGGCCACGGTGGCCAAAAAACCTTGAGGAGCAACTCAACTACACTTCTTCTCCTCTAATTGATACACTGGGTCTACCTAGATCTTGGATTCATCTCCTCTTTGTACAATCAGAACTGTTAGACTCTAATCCTTTGGTGGTCTATCCCATCGAAACTTGACCTTCGATAACCACAACAAACCTCCTTAGGGACCTTCAAGCTCTTTTTCCTTTTCTTTGAGCACTAAAAAGGACATAACTTGTGAATCCTTTGGTCTTAATCCTTTTGTTTTTTTTAATTCCTAAGGTCGGGAAGCATGGTGTGAAAGCTCTTCTTGTTTGATCTCATGACTGGTCTTAGGGTTACTATTCTTTGTATTGACCTCTTTGTCGTAAACCTCATCGAACCTTTCATCATGTGGCCAAAGATCTTTGAACATGGTATTAGGGAATCTCATTTCCTTTGAGAATCTTTATAAATCTAATTTCTTTCTCTTCAACCAACCTAGGCATTTCAATTGTGTGTTAAGGGATTTACCCATTGGGAGGTTCTTTTGATACTCTGTAGTATGGGCATAAATTCTAGCCATGGTGATCATTTGAATTCTAGCGACTACCAACATTGGGCATGGGTGTACAACGAGAAACATGAACTGTGGAAAAACACAATTCTAAAGCCGTGATGCAAACCCTTCAGCCGACCCATGTTTAATCATTATTTGTAATGCCCCTTCCCTAAGGATTTTAGGGTTAGCTTGCAATTTTTGGTCTAAAATGTTGTCTGGGAAATCCTGCACTACCTCTCTTCTGACATGATCATCTAGTTGCTTTGATTTGGTATTTAATCAAAATGTCATTCTTTTGGTGTTGGGGCATTGGAAAATGAATCTCTCCCAAAAATATTGGTGTAACTGGGATTTTTGGATAAAGCTCTAGCCTTTCTACCAGATATTGATGTTTCCATGATTGATGTAATTAGAAGTTGTGGAGAGTTTCTTTAGTGAAATGACCACTTTCTTTTTTTCTACTTTAGCATAATCTAATTTTGGGTGCATTTAATTATTTCACACATACATGCATTAAAACTTTCCCATTACCTTTAGTTTACTAAATACTGTCACCAAGCTGATACATGTGGATTTAGGATTCGTATCCCTCAAGAATACCAAATTAAATGTGAGAATGGAATTAGTACATTCTTCTTGTCACCTCTATAAAATATAAGCCAAACACACTGGAAAGTGTGCTTTTATCTATGAGAAGTGTGCTTAACTAGTGTAAGGTAATTTGAAAAGATGTGCTTATTTAATTTGTCAAAAATTTACACATTAATCAATGTATCTTCATATAAGAAAGCTAGCTGGTGTTGATGATGGAAAAGGACACATGGCAACGATTGGCCTACATGAGCATTTACTCCCAATGCCCAAATTTATTTCTCAAGGCCTCTTGCCAGATTTCCCAGATGATCCACCTTTTTCCCTCCAGCTGCTATGATATTTTCTCCATTGTTGTCTAGTGAAAAATGTATTTTCCATTGATTGAGTTCACTGACGCATCCTTTCTATAAATAGCTCTACAACCTTATTGCAATATTCACTCAAAAATGGCCTTTTATTTTAGCAAGCCTTTCTTTCTATTTCCCATTCTGCTAGCCTTAGATTTTACTACCATCATTTTGTTTAGTCAAGGCACTCCCATTCGGCTCCTTCCATGAATTTTTTAATACTCCTTCACAAGTGAAAATACTAGTGACAAAAACAAGCGCCTGCTAAGGAAGAATGATAGCCTTATTGTCATTGCATTCAAGTGGGTCCTTGACAAGGACTATGCGAAGGATGAAAACTAACCACAGTGCAACTCTAATGCTATCTCCCACTTTGTGGCCTCCCTTCTTGACTTGGATATATCCAAGCCTTCAATAATTACAGTGTCATGCCATGTTCGACTCTCTATATTTGGATGGGCTCAGAGAGATTGCTCAAGTGGTTGTGCTTGGTGTCAGTATACCAAATTCCATGGACCTCTATAGGAACATCTATTATGGGGAGGAAGTGGTTTGGATACTCTTACTAATTTTTGAATAGTGGACCTCAAGAGGCATCACTCATTGTCTCCTCCTGCAACCACTTTCCTTCTGAGGGAGTTTGGCGTGGAGCACATTGGTGGGCTTGATTGGAAAAAGCACCTTGAATTCCTGGTGTATAGTTGTGGGAATGAGGACTAAGGTTCCTAGTGTGCTAGTCCTATGTGTGTTGTGTTGACCCCCTTTTCACCCTATCAAAGAAGAAGAAGAAGAAGAAGAAAAAAAACCGATGAAGAGCCACTTTTGACTACTTAGCAATGGCTGGAGGCTTATGATTTTTTTTGCCCATTTCCTCTCCTTTCTTCCTTTCTGTAGTATAGCTATTTTTGGGTTTTCAAAAGAAGCTTTAGCTTTTCCCAAAGCCTCGAGATTGTACAATAATGTAAATATTTCAATGAATATAATATAGTACCTTTCTATTTCTTCCAGCATTATTCTCAAAATTAAATTGTATTTTACAAAAAAAAATACACATGGTACATAATTGTGAAATTTTTTAAGAATTTGCACATTTTAATAGAACGATTTTAGATAAATACTATTTACTAGTATATCCATAATATTACCTTCCATATCTTCTAGGTCATACACATTATTTTCCTTCCACACACTGATATAGAAGTGTCCCTTCTATAGCAGTTAAAATTTTGTATGTTGTCCTAGTTTTGCAGTGCGCTCATCTTACTTTAGTACCAAGCTCCCTTCTCTGAAATTTGGGTTGTAGGTCTTTTCCTCAAACCATCATTTTATGGTGTATTAATGACCGATCATGGCTTCATAAGCTTTTCCCCTATCTTCTTCAAGGTTCAAAAGTTTCACCAACCTTACTTCCATTCCACCGCTTTCTTCAACTTCCAGGGCTTTTAACAGTTGCAAGGTAGGGATCTCTATGGAAATAGGTAAAAATACCTCTTTCCTATATACTAATTCATAAGGAGAGGCCTTCAAGACTTGTTTGGGTGTAATTTAGTCAGCCCAAAGAGTGGCTCATAGGTGCTTGTGCTAGTCCCTTTGTCATTTTAACCCGATGTGCTTGATTAACCTAATTAGGTTTTTGTTGGTCAATTGCGCTAACCCATTTCCTTGTGGGTAGTAATTTGATGGCGTTTTAAGGTAGAACCCATGTTTGAGAGTGAAATATGACATCCCAAAGCCCACAAAAGCTCATGCATTGTCGGATATGATGGTTTTTGGTGAGCCAAAGCTTTCTACCAACTCTTCAAGGAAGTTGACAATTTCGCCTTCCATAGCATTTTTTAGGGCAACAACCTCCATCCACCTCGTGAAGTAGTTGGTTGTCATATGGATCCACTTATGGATAGCATTGGAAAAAGGATTTATCATCTCAAAAAAATCCAAACCCCATTGAGAAAAGGGTTCCTCAATCACAATTGGACTCAGGGAAAAGGAAAAATTCTTTCTTTTGCCAACAAAGTATTGGCATTGAGTACACTTTTGCACCAAATGGTGTACCTTGGAAAACATGGAGGGAAAATAGTATCCTACTCACATTCTTCAAATTAGTAGTCTTGGTAGAGAAATTTCCACCCTCAAGACTTCTATAAAATTCATTAAGAACACTTTCTACCTATGGCTTATTCAAGCATCAGAGCAAGACACTTTCTTAATTCCTTTTGAATAAGATACCTTCAATTATTAGGTACCTAGTAGCTTGCAGTTGGTAGTATCACCTAAACAAGTAAGGTGTAAGGTTGGTTGGGTACTACCCCTTGTGCATATAGTGCATTCAATCCATCACCCAAGACTCATTTGACTTGAACTAGTTTATGTACAGACTTGATCGGTCTCCTCCTCTACTAAGGAACTTGATTCCTACGCAAGATATTTAGATATACCTCTTCCCTGAACCAACTTGGTTGGTTTAATATCCACATCATATTCTTGGATCTTAGTGATCAAGTTGGCCCTCTTCTTAGTTATTTTTCCCTCAATGATATACTCCTACACACTAGGATGTGCAACAAGAATGGTGATTTTGTTGGCCAATACCAAGTTTCAGAACTTGTTTAGGCTTTTAACAATAACAAAATCCTATTTTCAACAAATTTATACTTGGCTTCATATCCTTTGAGAGTCCAAGAGTGAAATGTAATAGGATTCTCTCTGTTATTTCCTTTTTCCTTCTAAGTGAGCATCAAAGCTATGCTATTTTTTTTGCTGTATACATGTAAAGTAAATAATCCTTGCAAAATTCTAGGATAGAAAATACCAAGGCAACATGGATGGCTGCATTTATCCGCTCAAAATTTGCTTTGCCTTTGGGGGTCACTTTTGAAAATTAGGTTCTTTTTTAGCATTAGTGTGATAGGTCTCACGATACCTATGAAGTCTGAAATGGAGCAGCTAACAAAATTGATTTTCCCTAGAAAATACTGTAGCCCATTTTGATTTACTGGTAGAGGAAACTCCATTATAGATTTCACCCTTTTAGGGTCTATCACTATTCCCTCCTTCAATACCATAAAACCTAGTAGCTTTCCTTGGAGCACTCTAAAAACACACTTTTAGGGATTCAAGGAAATCTTGAACCATTGAAATTTCTGGAAAACCTTTTCTAGATGATCAAAGTGATCATCCTTTGATTTTGAAAAGGCCATCAAGTCATACAAATATATTAAAGTAACCTAATTAATTAATCCTCTCAAATCAATATACCTTGCTTGCTGAAAAGACACATAACATTTGAAAGTTTGAAGGGAATATTTAAATATGCAAAAATTCCCTACTTAGTAGTGAAATTTGTTTTATGGTGGTCACCTTC